>QVTF01022605.1:0-20000 GCA_003573665.1 Oxygymnocypris stewartii
AGTAGGTGTATTTAAGGCATATGTGCATGCATGCGTGGTGTGTGTGCAGTTTGTACTGTCACTGCACTGGCAGGAATTCATTTTAAATGGAGACAGTTTCAGCACTGCAGAGACAGAGAGACAGAGAGCTAGGGAGGAGCAGAGCAAGAGCGAGATGTTGACCCTATCTAAAGAGTCATGTCCTCAGAGAATATCTGTACTGATGAGAGGGCGAAATCACGGCTGGAAAGAACAAATCTCTCTGTTTGTATGGTGGATGAGGTGATAAGGCGGTCCTTTTGATGCCTGTGTGTGATTGTGTTTATGCGCGTGCCATCAGAGGTCATAAAGCAGCGCTCTATCGCTTGCATCACATTTAGGCGGGAATCCACTGATGGCGTTGTTTGTTGTCGCTGCATGCGTTGGTTTAGCATCTGGTTCACTGAAGGAATTTATGCAAATCAGGTGATGGTGCAAAGGCTGCCAGTAAATCTGTGTTGGACAGCTTTATTGGGACGCGTTTTCCCATCATGTTCAGTTCATTAGTGCGATGGCACTCAAAAATATATTTAGGCCTAGAATCAAGATTAGTATTCTTGAATTGCATTTTAACATAAACTAATAAACTTAATGTGATGCATATTTGTAAGTCGTACATAAATGATGGCAGATTTCTGTAATAGTGCTAATATACTGAATGTGTTTTAAATACACAATAACCAGCTTTATGTATTTATCATAAATAAATCCACTTGCTTCAATCTCATACATCTTGCTTGTTCCACATTTTAAACTTTTAATTACCAGATTTATGCTGATTCTAAGCAATTTAAATAAATGCATAAATGGGAAAATTATTATTTAAATCAAACTAAATAGATGCAGTTAATAATACACTGTCATGATTTTTGAGAGCAGAAATGTTGACCAGTTTCTTAACCATTTTATTTATGTATGACTGACAAATATGCATCAGTTTATTAGTGTCAGACTTGTGCCAGAGCACCCCAAGCGTCCGTGCTTCCAGAACCACTCAAAGCATCCGCGCTTCCAGAGTGCCCCCCCCAAGCGTCCGCGCTTCCAGAACCACTCAAAGCATACGCGCTTCCAGAGTGCCCCCCCCCAAGTGTCCGTGCTTCCAGAGCGCCCCCCCAAGCGTCCGAGCATCCAGAGTGCCCCCAAGCGTCCGCGCTTCCAGACCGCCCCCCCCTCCAAGTGTCCGCGCTTCCAGAGCGCCCCCCCCCCCAAGTGTCCGTGCCTCCAGAGCGCCCCCCCCCCCAAGTGTCCGTGCTTCCAGAGCGCCCCCCCCTAAGCGTCCGAGCATCCAGCGCGCCCCCAAGCGTCCGCGCTTCCAGACCCCCCCCCCCCTCCAAGTGTCCGCGCTTCCAGAGCGCCCCCCCCCAAGTGTCCGCGCCTCCAGAGCGCCCCCCCCAAGTGTCCGTGCTTCCAGAGCGCCCCCCCCAAGCGTCCGAGCATCCAGAGCGCCCCCAAGCGTCCGCGCTTCCAGACCGCCCCCCCCCCAAGTGTCCGTGCTTCCAGACCGCCCCCCCCAAGTGTCCGTGCTTCCAGAGCGCCCCCCCCCAAGCGTCCGAGCATCCAGAGCTTCCCCAAGCGTCCGCGCTTCCAGAGCGCCCCCCCCCAAGCGTCCGAGCATCCAGAGCGCCCCCAAGCGTCCGCGCTTCCAGACCGCCCCCCCCCCAAGTGTCCGTACTTCCAGAGCGCCCTCCCCCCCAAGCGTCCGAGCTACCAGAGCTTCCCCAAGCGTCCGCGCTTCCAGAATGACTCCAAGCATCCGCGCTTCCAGAGCGCCCCCCCCCCCCCCAAGTGTCCGAGCTTCCAGAGCCTCCCCAAGCATCCGTGCTTCCAGAGCGCCCCCCCCCCCCAAGTGTCCGCACTTCCAGAGCGCCCCCCCCCCCCCCAAGTGTCCAAGCATCCAGAGCGCCCCCAAGCGTCTGCGCTTCCAGAACGACTCAAAGCATCCGCGCTTCCAGAGCGCCCCCCCCCCCAAGTGTCCGCGTTTCCAGAGCACCCCCCCCCCAAGCGTCCGAGCTTCCAGAGCTTCCCCAAGCGTCCGCACTTCCAGAGCGCCCCCCCCCCAAGCGTCCGAGCTTCCCCAAGTGTCCGTGCTTCCAGAACGCCCCCAAAGGACAATTATTTGGTCCTTCCTGTTCCTGTCTTTGTTGTTAGTTCATTAGTCTCATCTGTGGGTTCATTATGAGTTTATTTGTCCCCAGCCGTGTTTCCCTAATGATCTAGTTTCCCCCCAGAGTTTAGAAGTCCTGTGAATGATTCCCTGATACAATAACGGATATTGTGTTTGATTAACTCCTCCTCCTCATTCTCTACACCTACGGATTGTGACAAGTAGTTTATGTTAAAGCTCTGTAATATTTTTTGATTCTATACCGTGTTTGGATATATGCCCTGGCCTATTAAAATGCTCTCCATCATTTGAGGAATTATTCCTGCCATGTTACTTTTAAATGAAATGTCCACAAAATTGACCATATTTTGGTATGTGTGTTGTTTGTTCTTTTATATAAATGTTTTACATTTACACATTTGTGATACACATTATATTCACATTGCAATATAATGTACATTACAATTTATTATATCATGTAGATATAGTTATGATATTGTGTATTTAATGTGGCTAAAATGCTGTATTGTCTAATCAGCACCTAAAACGATTCATTTAATAAAATACTACAATATTTAAACATGCTTGTTTGCATTGATGAAGAGAATTATGAATTAAATTGTGTTGATTGTGTTTAAATGCATAATATTATTTAAAAGTGTACCTGTGAATAGGCAAATATGATATTATTTTGTAACAAAAAGCAAGTAATGTTTGTCTCTCATATTTGTCTGTCAATCTTGTCAGCAGAAAATAAACATTTTCTGTTTTCAGTGATTTATTACGGATGTGCTTTTATCCAAAGCAGCTTGAAATATATGTTGAAAATACATTTGATAGGTTATTCATTGCCTGGATATCAAACACATGACCTTGCTGTACTATTAGATCGATTCAAACCCGAGTTTTTGACACTAATTCGTTAAAAGAACCCGCTCATATGAGTCACTTGTTTGTGAACCAGTTTCTTTATAGCATGCAACCAGTCTTTTCATCTCATCACATTCAACTCAGACCGACATCTCAGATTCATAACTCGGGTAAAATACGATTTCTTTTGTAGTGACGCTGTGGATTCAGCATCAGCGCAGGATCCGCTACTCTAAAATCGGTCCTGCTGAGACAGACAGAGAATGAAAGACTGAAGTGTTGTAACAGAGAGCTACTGTATGAAAGACAGAGAAGCTGAGTTTGATAACAGTGGATGAGACAGGGAACTAAAGAATATGAAAGGAACAAAAGAGACACTAGGAAGCAGGAGAGAGACATGACCGTGTGTGTGTGTGTGTGCGTGTGCGTGTGCGTGTGCGCGTGCGCGTGCGCGTGTGTGATGCATCTTGAGAGGTGATTCACCCAAAAATGTGCTCATCCGCAGGTTTCTTCGTCAGATTTGGAGAACTGTAGCATTGCATCAGTGTCTCAGCAATGGATCCTCTGCAGTGAATGGGTGCCGTCAGAATGAGAGTCCAAACAGCTGATAAAAACATCACAATAATCCACACCACTCCAATCAATTAACATCTAGAAAAGACAAAAGCTGTGTGTTTGTAAGAAACACACTATCATTCTGACGGCACCCATTCACTGCAGAGGATCCATTGGTGAGCAAGTGATGCAATGCTACATTCCTCCAAATCTGATGAAGAAACAAACTCATAATTGACTTGTTCTAGTTTGCATGTTTATACAAACTAAAAAAATAGAAGTGTACTAGAAAAGCTATTAAATATTTGAGTAAACACACACACACACGTCATCAGGCACAGCACGACATATAATCAGACGTGCACAGACATAATACAGGGAGTCTATTATAAATGTGCACATCACAGGATTAAGAGGAAAGGATCTCTGCGTGTGCCGCATGAATCACACGCCGTGTCCTGAAGCTCTGCTGCAGTACAGAAACAACACGCGCTCTGACATCATCACACCATACAGCCAGCAGCGCCTGATATTTGGAAGAGATACGCTTGTATGTGTGTTGCATTATAAAGAGATTCACATTGCATCATAATGCACATTGAAGATATTATATCATTTTCAATTTAATGCAGTATAATAGTTAATATATTGTGTATTAAATTGACTAGAACACTGCATTAGCCAATCAGCATCCAGAACTATTATTTTTGGAAAGATAATATTCATATTCACATAATGCATTAAATACACAGTATTGGGTGTTTTTATACATTATATTATTCAAATGAACAACAATGAATAGACAAATATATATTTTTTTTAACAAAACAGACAACTGATAAAAATAAGTTTCTTTTCAAATTATTTCCAAAATATACCTTGAGTAGAAAAGAAAAACTTTCTGTTTTTATTGGGTTTTTTTCGTGTAAAATTATTTTTTTTAATGCTTTTACACACACACACACACACACACACACACACACACACACACACAGACATAGACACAGACACACACAGACACACACAGACACACACACACACACACACACACACACACACACACACACAGACACAGACACAGACACACACACACACACACACACACACAGACACAGACACACACAGACACAGACACAGACACACACAGACACACACAGACACACACACACACACACACACACACACACACACACACACAGACAGACACCGACACAGACAGACACACACAGACACACACAGACACAGACACAGACACAGACACACACAGACACACACAGACACACACACACACACACACACACACACACACACACACACACACAGACACAGACACACACAGACACACACAGACACACACACACACACACACACACACACACACACACACACACAGACAGACACCGACACAGACACACACACACACACACACACACACACACACAGACACAGACACAGACACAGACACAGACACACAGACACACACACACACAGACACAGACACAGACACACACACACACACAGTGTTTCCATTATTTTTTTATTTTTGTCTATGTATGTTCCTCCTAGTTCAGGTTTTAGACATTTTATTGTATTTTTTGTAAATGTTTTTTATGTCTACATAGTTTTTTAAATACAATTTTTATTGTAATTTTAATTTGAGTTTACTTGTAGTTCTATTCGTACATCAAGTTGAATTAAATGAAAATGCCTTGGTAACTACCTGAAATAATAATTTGTAAAAAATATAATATTTTATATTTTTATATTTAATATTTTCTGTTTATTTTCCGTCAATCTTGTCAGAAAAAAATAAATACATTTTCTATTTTCAGTGTTTTAGTGAATTTTGAGTTAAAAATTGTAAAATATGCTTTCTAGGACTATTTCATTTGTCATTATTAAATGCCATTATATCGGCCACTTTGCATTCTAGATTTCATTATCATCACCAACTATTCAAAAACACATTGTTTGCTATTTATAATGAATACATCTTTCTCTATAATGCATTAGACAGTCTGCAGGCTTCACGTATGACCTGTTTCTGAGGCAAAATCTTTTCATTTGTTCAAGAATAGAGTTCAGTTCTCTCTCTGTCTGCCTGACTGACAGCATAATTCAACCTGCAGCGAGAGATACAGACAGAGAGAGAGAGAACGAGGGCAGAAACCTGAGGACTAATAGTCCTGCATCTTTGCATGTTCACTCGCTGCGTGTGAGACTTGATAATGGAGAATCAATTAGCTGCAGCTGCTGTGTACACAAAGACACATTCCCTTGATTGTATAGTGGACATCTGTGCAAAATGACACTTACAAAGTGTGTGTGTGTGTGTGTGTGTGTGTGCGTGCGCGTGCGCGCGTGCGTGCGTGCGTGCTGGATGTGTGTGTGTGTGTGTGTGTGTGTGTTGTGTGATTAGACAACATGATGCATCTGCATTTGCAAAGCTTTAGTCTTCTGTAATGTGATGTTTTTCACAGTGAAACAGAAAATTCAGTTGGAAATAATGTTGATTTTATTCACTATTTGATTGATCCAGTTTTTGACATTGACATTTTTTCCCTGACAACATGGCCTTGATGATGATCAACTGAACAATAAAGTCACTGCAGAGTCATAAGTAAGTTATTGCATTTTGATTAACAATTATGTACATCATTTTCTTCTTCAGAATAATATGGACAGATTAAAACAATAAGCTCATATATATATATATATATATAAACAGTGTTATTTTTGTGTCTATGTAGTGTCTTTTATATTAGAAATTAATATTTTAATTAGTCTTTATTTTAATATTTTCTGTTTTTATTTGAATAATTTTTGCAATTTTGTTTTGGTATTTTTAATCATTTTGGATTTTTTTTAAACAAGTTATAATTAAAAAATAAATAAATAATTTATTACATTTAATTTTTTATGTTAGTTGAGTGATTTTAGTTTAAGTTAAATTAAAAATAAATGTTGAAAAGAATAAATGTACTTGAGAGAAAATGTAAAAAGTTTGTAAATAATTTTTCGTTTAAGTTAATTTCGTGTGTGTGTGTGTGTGTGTGTGTGTGTGTGTGTGTGGAGATCAGTAATGTACTTTAATGCACAGAGCTGCTGACCAGGCTGATGCTAATGTCAGTGCCACAGTTTCTGAAATGCCTCTGACACCATTAACCTCTCAGAAACACCCTCAGCGGCCGGCGGGTATCTGTGTGGCTCTGCGGGTCAAACCGCACGGCGTTTGGCAGGAACCATGTTATTTAGTAAGGGTAATTCTGCATGCTCTCAGACACAGGTTTAACACACAGCGAGACATGATATGGCAGCGTGAATGTTTCATAAGAAAGGGTGCGAAAGCTTTGTCACAGCAGAACAACAGCAGATCACATTCTCATTCTGGTTGTTTTTTGGGACAGACTCTGGTAATTTTGTGCATTTTAGAGGCGTCGCCTTTCCCCGGACCCCGAACATCAATTTTTAATCGTGCCGCATTCTCCGGCTATCAATAATAAAATGCTATATTCTCATAAATATTCTAAAAATAAAGTGTGATTTTCTGCCATGCAGCTGCAGGGATGAAAGTTTAATGTTTGTCTTGAAGAAAGCGGTTTCTTGGCAAAGTCCAACTTTAATTTGGTGCCTGGGCTGGTGGTCAGCGCAGACAAAAGCACAGGAACGATCCGCTTTAGACCAGAAAACATCTGCCGTAGAGATCATGCCTACCGGAGAGATTTCTGACCGCTGTGGTGCTCCAGTCAGAAAGTAATTCAAGTTATCGGGTGATCATAGACTAAACAAATACATAAATACATATTGAATCAATATTAGTAATACGTGGTAAATTCAATTATTAAATTAAAGTGTTTTTTTAGTTGGAAAATATTTATGGAAGCATATTTTCTCGACAGGATAAAAAATAACAATAAAATTGTACTAAATTTACTAAAATAAAATTATCTCACAACTTTTTTCTTGCAATTGTGAATTTACATTTCACAATTCTGTGAATATGATATCAGCAAAATATAAATATGCTATTCTGAGAAGAAAGTTTGAATTGTCAATCTCGTAATTGCGAGAAAGTCAGAATTGTGAGATGAAAAAAATTGCAATTATCGTTATAATTTTTTATTCTGTGGTTGAAATAAAACAATTGTGAGATGTAAAGTGACTTTTTATTTACAATTCTGAGTTTATATCTCACAATTAAGTTGCAGTTACCAATTTTATAATAATAATAATTATTATTATTATTGTTATTACTATTATTATTATTTTGCTGTTGTTTGTATTATTATTATTATTATATGACTAAATAAAAATATTAATATTTTTGTAATTTTGCTTCTCTGTAAACTTAAAAAGAATCTATTATTTCAGAAAAATATAACAATAACAGCAACTATAATCATTTGGTTTCACAGTACAACTAAAATTACAATTCTATAATACTAATAAACATCAAGCTTTTATTTAGACGGAAAACCACAGAGAGTCCTTCAAGCGTCTCTTTTTGACAACAGCAGGTTTATAAGTTTGTGAAGATGTTTGGCACACGTTACATGTTAAAGTGCACGTTATAAAGCAACCAAAAACTACATTTACTACAAAATTACATTTACAAAGCAACATTTACTGCAGACCGAGACACTGAAAACACTGGCGTAAAATGAACACAGTGCCATGCTTCATGCGCCACATGCATTTATGTAATTACATTGCAGCCTTTGAGAAAATCAGAATAGAAGCATAGAATAGAATAATAGAAGTTTTCATGGTGAAAAGTTTTTGACTTTGAAGATCAGGGTAAATAACGTATTTTGTCTTCTGGGAAACATGTGACTATCTTCTGTGGCCTCAGAGGGACAGTACTAAATAAAAAAATATGATATTTAGGCAAAAAAAGAAACATGTACACATCTCCATTCTGTTCAAAAGTTTTCACGCCCCGGCTCTTAATGCATGGTTTCTCTTTCTGGAGCATCAGTGAGTGTTTGAATCTTCTGTAATAGATGTAACGAGTCCCTCAGGTGTCCTCGGTGTGAAAAGATGGATCTCAAAATCATACAGTCATTGTTAGAAAGGGTTCAAATACACAAAAATGCTGGAAAACCAAAGAGTTTGTGTGAGCTGAAGGATTTTTCTGAAGAACAGCAGACAGTTGAACTGTTCAGGACAAACAAGGGACTCATGAACAACTATCACTAAACAAAAAAACACAACTGTTGATCATTCAGACAACAACAGGATTAAGAATTAAGGGGATGTAAACTTTTGAACGGGGTCCTTTTGATCAATTCAACTGTTATTTTCTCTTGTGTTTGACTACATGCAAACATCTTCAAGTCAGCACTTAATAAACAATAGCATGCATTTTGTATGATCCCTCTCATATTGATTAGCATTTAGCAGATTGTGAAAGGGGGGTGTAAACTTTTGACCCATACTGTGTTTGGATGAATGGCACGGCACTGTCATTCTGCGTCAAGACGCTCTCACCTGGGTGTGAAGTCGCAGCCCTGCTGCATGAAGGCGCCCAGGGAGAACCAGAGACTGTTGAAGATGCCGAACTCGTTGGGGGGCTGGTCACTGGGCGGACCGTCGGAGCCTTCCTCGGGCTCCTCGGTGTGCCACTCGTACGGGCTGAAGCGGCTGACCAGGAAGAGCACCACGCTCACGCCGATGTAGGCGAACACGATGCACATCCAGATCTCGTAGGCCAGCGGGTCCAGGAAGGAGAAGACGCCCGGTTTGGACTTCTGGGGCTTTTTGATCATGATGGAGATGCCCAGACTCATGAAGGGCTTGGAGAAATCGATCACCTCCTCCCGGACCAGAGTGATGGTTAAAGGGGCCACAGCGATTTCCGCTTTCTGTGGAGGAACGAAAACATTCAGCGGTTCAGAGCGTGATGTTGCTATTCAGATTACTTATTGAAACGAAGCTGAAAAAAATTAGTCGTTATGTCAAAACTGGAGAAAAAACATTATTTCAAAGTCTCATGCAAACACTGAGGTGAGTTTTTTTTTTTATCATTTTCGGTGGTTTGTTATATATTTAAAGGGATATTTCAGCCGGAAAGTTATATTTTGTCATTGTTTACTTGCCTTCGTGCCATTTCAAAGCACAAAATAATGTATTTTTAAGATTGTTGAGGTCCAAACAACATTGGACTCCATTGACTTTCATTGTACTGATAAAAAACTCTGAGACATTCTTCAAAACATCATCTTTTATCTTCCACAGAATAAAGAAAGTCTTTGTTTGGAACGACATGGGTGAGTAAATACGATTTTTAGTATTTTTGAAAGAAAATTCTTCAAATCACTAAGGCAGCATTTATTTGATCAAAAATGTAAAAAGCACAGTAAAATTGTGAAATATATTTACTATTTGAAAATGATTTCTATGTGAATATATGTTAAAATTTTATTTATTTCTGTGATGCGCAGCTGTATTTTCAGCATCATTACTGCAGTCTTCAGTGTCACATGATCTTCAGAAATCATTATAATATACTGATTTACTGATCAAGAAACATTTCTGATTATTATCAATGTTAAAAACAGTTGCAGAACATTTTTGTGGAAACGTGATACATTTCATTTTTTAAGGTTTCTTTAATGAATAGAAAGTTCAAAAGAACAGAATTTATTTGAAATAAATATTTTTTTAATATTATTAATGTCTTTACTTTAATTTTTTGATCAATTTAATGCATCCTTGCTAAATTAAAAAAAGTATATGAAAAAAAAAATAATAATAATAAAATTCATAAATTTTAACAAATTTAAGTGGACTTTTCATGGACAAAATACTTTCAAACGGTACAAAATGCCCTTTCATGAAGAGAAACGACAGCAGAAATGCCTCGGTTCTGTCTCTGTCTGACCCATTCATGTTTACGGTCATCAGGACCTCAAGAACCCTGTATAGCGGTGAAGACCTGGTTAAACCAACACTAAGGCCGCGAGAGACTGAAAACACGTTCACCTGTAGCTGTTCAAACATGGTCTTTACAGCCCATTATTCTCCTTCTTTAAGGGGTTTAGACGATAAAAATCCTTGAGAAAAAAATGACAATGCACTTCCCTTTTTATATCACATTTACAGCATATCACAAGTCCATAAAAAGCCCAGGATCTGAGCGGTTGTGAATGGAGATGGTTTTATCACTGAACGGGCATCTGAGGGAATATTTACAGCGGTTCAGTGGTTCAATACCAGTGTAAGGTCGCTGTGAAAGTCAGCCATCTTTTGGTCCTCCTGTAGGAATACAAGAAGTTGTTTCGCTGCTAGATTTAATTAGAGGCCGGTTAGAGAGCGATCCTGTGTTCGTGCCAGCGAGAGGTCGGATCCAGAATCCATGAAACACGTCGAGAGACGTTCAATGCAGAGTCTGACACTGAGCGGGTTTTCATTACAAAATACTGTTCTGTATTCTTTTCCTAATAATCCCTCGAGGGGCCCGCAGCTAGAAATTAACGTTTTCTGCAAGCTTAAAAGAAGAAAAGATTTGGTTCATGTGAGTAATGTCTGGATTCAGATGCACTGTAAAGCATGAACGATTCGGTTGTGTGTGACATCCTCCTCTAAATAAGAGAGTGTGTGTGTGTACGTGTGTGTGTGTGTGTGTGTGTGTGTGTGTGTGTGTGTGTGTGTGTGCGTGTGTGTGTGTGTGTGTGTGTGTGTGTGTGTGTGTGTGTGTGTGTGTGTGTGTGTGTGTGTGTGTGTGTGAGACGTGTGTGTGACGTGTGTGTGTGTGACATCCTCCTCTAAATAAGAAAGAGAGTGTGTGTCTGTGTGTGTGTGTGTGTGTGTGTGTGTGTGTGTGTGTGTGTGTGTGTGTGTGTGTGTGTGTGACGTGTGTGTGTGTGACATCCTCCTCTAAATAAGAGAGAGAGAGAGTGTGTGTGTGTGTGCGCGTGCGCGTGTGCGTGTGTGTGTTTTCAGTGGCCTTGGTGCTGGAAATGTGTTTGTCATTTATTTTCTCCTGCTGCATTGCAAAAAATTCTTCAATGAGGAGTTAAGTCTTGAACCAAACCCAGCAGCTTTAAGATTAATGTCGCGCAAAGCAAAAAAAGAAAACCGGATTTGAAAATGGTCTGAAAAGACAATATTGCACGGCTGTGTACCAAAAAAATTAAATATCAATAAAAGAAATTAGTCCTAACTATATGCTAAAAAGTGTATTTCTTAATATTATGCAACATTTTTATAATTTTTTTAATACAATATAAATATAAATGTGAAAAAAGTTTTATAAAAAAAGTAATAATTTATACATAATATAGTAATATACAATGCAATTATTATATCATTTTGAAACATTTGAATTTACATTATTGTATGATAAAATATAAACAATAAATGTTTTATGTACAATGATTTATGCATAATATAGTAATAATATAGAAATTATATATATATATATATGATGCATTATAAAATATTATACTTTTTTTTAATAAAAAGTTAATATAAAATATTGATGTTATTATAATTTTCATATTAACTTTTATATGTAAATACATAAACATGATTTTGATATTTTTACACCACACACACACACACACACACACACACACACACACACACACACACACACACACACACACACACACACACACACTTAATTATTATTAAATCAGTGTAAGTTGATTAACTCTTGAAAAGAACCTGCTCTTCAGAGTCATTTGTTTGAATGCTAAACACGGTATGGTTTTTGTGTACAGCCAGATCTGAAAACACAATGATATCAGTGATGTATTCTTTCTCAGTCCTCAGTCTTTGTGTCTGATCATATTCACTTCGATCGGCGAGGAAATTATGAAATCTTCCGTTGTGGAGCTGTACATTATGCTGCTGACTGCAGTTTGCTTAACGTCTTCTACAAGTGAATAAATGTTGTAAAATTGACAGAGATGTAATCAAAACAATCAGTCTCTGTCTCTGCTTTTTGACACTGCTTCAAAACTGTAGGTGTCATACCTAAATACATATAGATACCGTTTTATCAGCTGTTTGGACTCTCATTCTGACGGCACCCATTCACTGCAGTGCATCCAAGTGATGAATGCTACATTTGTCCACTCCTCTACAATCTTAGATGGCATAAACTTTCATCAGATTAATTCTTAGCTGAACTATTCCTTGAAGACCGGTCAAATACACAGATTAGCATCATTATACAGAATATCTAATGACCAAGAGAGCGTCTAATAACGTTGTTTAACACCCTCGGCTCTCTCATGAAAGCTGTATATGTTGATGTTAAACCTATAAATCTCGCGGTGGAGATGTTTGCGTGTGGAGTGTGTGTTCGAGAGCAGGGTGTGGATGAGAGTGTTTAATGGGGCAGACAGAGGCGCATCTGTCCTCTCCCTGAGCTCATTAACACTCGGCGGCTGGAGCGTTTGTCTTTTGCTGTTGGAGTCGCAGCGAGATGTCAAGAGAGAGACCGAGTTTATGCACTTGCACGCTGAATAATGGTGTTAATACTTCTGGTTGCGTTTAAAAGAGAAAACACCTTGAGCTCTGGTAATACAAACCCTTTCTCTAATTTTCTTGTTTATTTGTTATAATTTTACAACATGTCTCATCTTATTGGTGGAAAATTAAAGATGCAAATTGACTTAGATGATTAAATTAAATATGTCAATAGTTGTCTGCAGATAAGTTGAGCAAACACGAGTAATCGGCTTCGGCTATTGAATGCTCTGTTGATGATGCTTCACCACGAGGAGTCATTTCTTAAGCATCCGTTTTAGATTTGATCAATTATTTATTAGAATATATTATACAAGTACTATTTATTATTTATATACATGCATTATAAATGCGTAAATATGACGTAAATATGTATGTATATACACGCACGTCCTGATTTTGCTGAGTTAGATGTGTTCCTACTACTATATATGTTGCTATATGCTATATACTAACAATATATGTTGACCCTGGAACAACATTTTAATCCAAAAATGTAATCTTGACCATTTCCCTACACCTAAACCTAACCTCACCCATGAGCAATCCCTAAAATCAGAGGAAATGATAGATGAATGACACTGATGTACAAGCAATAAACACTGATTATAAGCCTAAACTTCACAAAAATGATAAACTTGTTCTTCAAATCTGATTGGTTAAGAACAATGTTGTTGCAGGAACATGCCGCACTTGGTAAAATCAGGTTCTGCGTATATGCACACACATTTTTAAGTAGCTTCATTTTAATTCAATGTTTAATTTGTAATTTTACTTTTAGTTTTAGTAATTTTAGTAATACATGCTTTTGTAATTTTATAATTTTTAACATTTCTATTCAGTGTTATTTTGTTTTCATTAAGATTCTATTATAGTTGTATTTTTATTTTGAATATGTTTTTATTTTGATGTTTTGTTTGTTTTAAATGCCAAGTTTTAGTATATAAATATATAGTTTATTCTTATATTTTATATAAATATTTAATATTTTAATGTTGCTGTTTAACTTTCATATTTTTCATTTTAGTTTTAGTAAATTTAGTACTTCAACATAAATCTATTTATTACTAAAGCAACATTTCAAACTTTTGTTTAATGTTTTTAATCTAATATTTGTATTTTATTTTCATGTTAACAGCAAGGTGTCAAAAACAACATTTCATACTTGTAGTATTAGTAAAAAATAACAACACTGGTTAGTAACAATAAACAGTATATTTGTACAGCATTCATTAATCTCTGAAAATGTTAATTAATAAAAATCCAATTGTTCATGTTAGTTCAGATTTTGAGTGATTTTAAAAATGTATTGGTAAATGCTGCGATTAACTAATATTTATAAATGCTATAGATTAATAAGTATTGTTCATTGTAAACTTATATAGATAATTATTGCTAACACATTAAACTTTATTGTAAAGTAAAGTTAGAAAGTGATATAAAGTTGTAAAATGTTACCAATTGCTTATATATTTACTAGTAAAAACATAAATCATTTATTTAGAAATAAATTAAGCATATTTACTCTACAATTACATTTACTGAATCAAAAGTATTTAGATTAAATAAAAATATAAAATTTTACTTCAAAATATATATTTTTTAAATTTTAAAAATTACATTTCAATATACTTGTATTTTAATTAGATTTTTTGCTGGTAAACATATATATTTTTTTTAAACAAACAAACAAATAAATTAAACACTTTTTTGTTCCATAAATATAAACGTTTGTATATTTACCAGTAAAAATGTTCTTCTCTCCAGTTTATTTATTTTACATTATAACATATCATAAATGTAGCTTCTTTAGCTGAAATCATGTTGGAATCATCTTCCATCTGATGCTCATGAAAAAAGTCTGATGCGTAAGATAAAAGAAGTCGTGTTTTGTTGTGAAACCAATTTCTCCATTTTTATGTGCATATACTACCAAGCCACTAATGATGTCTGCTTGAGTGAAGCTATTGGAGGGCACACCATTCACTAATATTTCACCAAACACTGGGGGATAAAGGTCAGCCTGAGGTAAGGTAACATTCACGATAAAACATGCAGAGAATGATCTGTAAAATGTAAATACACATGTAAATGAGCGTGTGTGAGTGATATATACGTCTGTATCTCACCCCGTACACCAGCTCCCCAACCATGCCGTTCCAGATCTTCGTCTCTGGATCTCTGGCTCCGTATTTCCCGTCAGGAACGATGGCGATCTTGTACCTGATGCCGATGTGCTTGGCGATCTCGGACGCCAGATCCACGCAGTATCCTTCAAACTGGTCATTTCCTTCATACATCTCCCAGTTCTTCTTCAGCATCACGTACGGTCCTTCCTACACACACACACGCAGACACAGACGCACACACATACAGACACACACACACACACACACACACACACACACAGACGCACATGCACAGACACACACACAGACACACACGGACACACAGAGACAGAGACGTAGACACAGACGCACACAGACAGACAGACAGACACACACACACAGACAGACACAGACGCACACGCACGCACACACACACACACAGACATATGCACGCACACACACACACACACACACGGACACACAGAGACAGAGACGTAGACACAGACGCACACAGACAGACAGACAGACACACACACAGACAGACACAGACGCACATGCACGCACACACACACACACACACACACAGACATATGCACACACGCACACACACACACAGACACGCACAGACACAGACACACACACAGACACACACACACACACACATACACGCACACACAGACACAGACACGCACACACACACACACACGCACACACACACACACACACAGACGCACACAAAAACACGCAAAAGCACACACACACACACACACACACACACACACTCACACAGACACAGACACACACACACACACAAATGCACACACAGACGCACAGACAAGCACACATGGACACACACACAGAGAGACAGAGACAGAGACACAGACGCAGACACACACACACACACACACACACACACACACACAGAGAGAGAGAGAGAGAGAGAGAGAGAGAGACAGAGGTGGGCAGGGATGGTCAAGCTGACCTCAAAATTAAACTGTATCATTAATTACACTTTCCATCTGTAAGACTTCTTTTCAAGAATCATTTTAGGATGTATGTGTTCTTTGGAGAGCTTAAAAAGGTTCTTCAGATCAGCATTTTGGTTTCTGGGTTCTTAAAAGCACCAGTATAGATAGTTTTCTGAAGTAATTTTCTTAATATAGTAACTGCATTAATACTAGCATGAGTTCACTAGACTATATACATGAGCTGAATGTATTCATAAACATGTAGTACACTATGTAGGATACAAACATTGCACTCTTTTATGGGCATAAATGAGTTTAATATGTACTTGTGATGCTCATTAGAAATGCTGCCAATAAAAGTTTGACTGACAAGATTATCATTATAAATCAACACATTTATTTGAATCATTTCCACACGTGTAAGACTATATGACAGAATCCAAAACATTTTACATTGAAACCATAGAGGTGCAAATATCACGTCACTATAATCAACAATCTGATGATTTAATGAGAGCAAATTACACTAAACCAGTTCATATAATGAAATTAAAATCACAAGATCATTTCTGACAAGAGAAACCATTGTAAGCATTAAATACAGAGACACAACAACATAATAGATGTTGAGTACATTCATTTGACAGTCAATGATTTGATATTGTTTATAAATCGAGAACTGAATGAAATCTCCCCTCACAGAATATAGCACTTCATTCTGGAGCCGTTTTCACTTTGACACGGATATGAAAACACATTCATCTGCATATGAAGGATATTATACCATATTGATGTTATATGAATATTACAAGTTATTGTAGATTTGATGTGTGTTGTGCTGTCGGTTTACTATAGAAAAGCATTTCTTATTGTGTGTAAATAAATGCAAAGATGTTTAGAGTAAAGTATACTTTTAAAATAAATGATTACTTTATATATATATTTACTCATTTATTTAGTTTTTTAAAAATACAAATATATTTACTGTATTTACTGAATAAAATTGTTTGTTTAGAGTAAATGCACTTTTAATTTATTTTCAAATAAATTATTTCTATATTTGCAATTAAATATATCAAATCATATTTTTTACAGAAAGTTTGCATGTCATTTAATTTTAAATAAATTATTTTAATTATTTAAACCTGAAATAATTCATTTTCGTCCCTCATTATGTATAAGTGGACAACATATGTTTAGAATAAATATACTTTTCATTCAGTAAATATACTTGTAATTTATTTTCAAACAAACTATGTTTATAGAACAAAAAGTATTTAATTACTTATATATTTTTTTAATTAATTGTCATTTAAATTAAATTATTTATGTTTGTATTAGCACACACACACACAAAAATGTAATATTTAAATTTAAAGTAATTATTTTAATTATTTAATTATATATTTAGTACAAAATATATAAATGTAGTACCAATGAAGAAAATGTGCAGCACTACAAATAAATTGACATTTTAAACTAATCTATTATTTTGAAAATATAACACATTATTCATTATGTTATATTATATAAATATATTTACTGAACAAAAAGTATTTACTGAACAAAATTGTTTGTTTAGAGTAAATACACTTTTAATTTATTTTCAAATAAATGATTTATATATTTGCAATTAAATATATCAAATAATATTTTGAACAGAAAGTTTGCTTGTAATTTAATTTTAAATAAATTATTATTTATATATAAGTACTGGTAAGTGTATAAATTAATCACTTATTTAAAAATAAATTACAAATCTATTTTCTGAACAAAAAGTGCATTTGATTTATTTTGTCAAAAATTATATATGCACTAGTAAATAATTAAATAATTTAGCTGAAAGTGTTTTGAGTAAATTTAATAAATGTTACTGAAACAAAAACTTTTAGAGTGAATATACAGTACTTGTATTTTTTTAAATAAATTATTTGTTTATATATTTATGAAATTAACTTTTTTTTTAATAAATTGTAAGTATATTTACTAAACAAAAGTGCATTTACATGAAATACATTTGTGATTAATTTGAAAAAACATTATTTATATATTTACCATTAAATAATTAACAAGAAGTGTTTTGAGTAAATTTACTTATTTATCTTTAGATTATTTATGTATTTGTTTGCCAGTAAATGCATGAAAATACAATCAATCGAAGCACAGAAGAAAAGAAGACAGCACTGGAAAGAAATGATGAAAATATGAAACCAAACTACCATTTAAACTAGAACACCTTCTACATATAACACATTATACAAGTGCTCGCATGAGCCCGGAGCTGATGGATATTATCTGCAGTTATCGTCAGCATGTTATTAATGCTTTTAATAGATATAGATAATAAAATACAGATCTCCAAAGAGAAAGTGTCTGGTGTGAATCAGGAGAGAAATCTGCACAGATCAAACACCATTTACACGCCAAACAGATCCAGACAAATGTGTGTGGATTTTCATGTGAGAGGCGACATACGCGTTATTATAGATTATAGACTCATATTTTATCCAGAAGCAACTGTTTGAAGTTAAAAACATCTTAATGATGGATTTGTTTCAGTTTTTGTCTTCTCCAGATGTTAACTGATGGACTGGAGTGGTGTGGATTATTGTGATGTTTTTATCAGACTCTCATTCTGACGGCACCCATTCACTGCAGAGCATCCATTGCTGAGACACTGATGCAGAGACACATTTATACAAATCTGAAAACTCATCTACATCTCGGATGGCCTGAGGGTGAGTAAAGATTAATCAAATGTTAATTTTTGTGTGAAATATTCCTTGAAATTCAGAATTACGCCTGAATAATTGATCTAAAACAGTGAGTGGGTGGACACAGCAACCGGCTTCTTCCTCCGATGAGGGACATTAAAGTAAGAAAAGAGAAGGAATGGATGGACACAAGCGTGAACGGATGTGTGTGTGAGGCTTCAGTGTAGATAGATGGGCTGCTGTCTGCAGGCGTAGAGTTAATGAACGTTACATGGAAGGAACACGCCTCACATCTCCTCAGCCTGGAGTTACACTAATTACAGCTATCAGTTACTCAGCAATCGCTCTCTCTCTCTCTCTCTCCGCCTGAAGCTCACGTCCACACGCATACACACACTCACGCGCTCACACACGCTCACACACACACACACTACCGCTCACACACGCTCTCACACACGCACACACACACACACACACACACTCACATGCACACACACACACGTGCACACCACTCACACACACGCACACACACGCACCACGCACACACACGCACACACACACACGCACACACACACACCTCTCACTCACACACACACACACCTGGAGCAGTGGACACACACACACACGCACACACACACACGCACACACACACACGCGCACACACACACCTCTCACTCACACACACACACACACCTGGAGCAGTGACACACACACACACGCACGCACACACACACTCACACACACCTCTCACACACCTCTCACACACACACACACACACAGACACACACACACACACACACACACACACACACACACACACACACAGCATGCACGCACACACACAAGCACAAACACACACATGCTCATATGCACACACACACACACACGCACGCACGCACACACACACACACGCACGCACTCTCACACACACACACGCACACACACACACACACACACACGCACACACACACTCACACACACACGCACACACACACACGCACGCACTCTCACACACACACACGCACACACACACTCACACACACACGCACACACACACTCACACACACACGCACACACACACACACACACACACACACACACTCATCTGGATGTGCTGCTTGTGCATCGTGATACGTTGCTCTGCATCTGTCACACTTACGCTTGATTGATTCCAGAACTCTCA
>QVTF01022605.1:22500-40000 GCA_003573665.1 Oxygymnocypris stewartii
GTCCAACTGCAGCTGGGTTATTTTGATTAGGTTAAAAATAACGACAAAATACAGCTAACACAATAAAAACATGATAACATCATTAAAAATAAAATAAAAAAAGAGTCATCTAATCTGTTTTTGCAAATAAACTCTTCAATTAAAAACACATATTTACAATAACATGCACTAAAGTGGGCAACTTTCATTAAAAAAGTATACATTTGTTTTGTACTTGTGTTTTTAACATGTTACTGATTTTATATATATTATGCTGTAATTTAAAATATTTCTCAATGGTATTTGGAAAATAATAAATGACAGGATTTGATCTTATTCATCAGGATTTTATGAAAGATCTAAAAACCATTTATTTTTTCTTCCAACATGTTATTACATTTATTAAAAAAAGTATAATTTTTTATATTTGTTTAACATGTTACCAATTTGAAATATACATATATATATATAATTTATCAAATAAAAAAAACAAATATATATATATATATATATATATATTAATCAGATATCGATGACTAATAACATCATTTGTGATTTGTGAGTAAAACTGAATATTATGTTGGAAATGAATGGTTGGGCTTGAACTTATATAATCAGGATTTTATCATTGATATTATCGGTCTGTATAAATGCCCATGTGACCTTGTTTATATTAGCAAAACAGTGGTTGTGTCGGCAGAGAAAGTTGATAAAAACACATTGTTTTCGATTAACATGCACTTAAGTTTCGTGCACAATGAGAGCGGGGACATTTGTTACGATAGTCAGGTCTGTTTCCATTTCATGATGCCTTTAAATGCTAACTATGTCATTCATAAAGCAAGGGCAAGCAATCACAAGAAGACATGTAAATCCCCACGAAGCTGCTGTTTTACATGTTTAACGCTGCAGTCCCAGCTGAATCATTACTCTCTCTGGTGTCTCGCGGCGCTCTCGTCCTCTTCTCTCTGCTCAGTGTCTGAACAGAGGATTCTTTAGCAGGGATGGAAACCACGACGATCCTGCAGAGGTAAAATTCTCCATCGCCTTAAAAAGCGCACGGCAGAAGAGAAAAGAGAGAGAGAGAGAGGAGGAGCCTGCTAAGGTATAATCTTCTATCGCTCTTTTCCCTGTTTAAACCTTACAGAATCGACCACACTGACCATAGTTTCCACTGAAATACCATCGTTACTACAGTAAAACTGGGGCAGCAGTTAAACAATGGAAAGCAATTTAGAAAACAGTTTGAAGGACAGGCTGTGTATATTTATGTAATAATAAAACAGTGCTATTTTATGGCACTTCTTAGACATAACATTCAGCTCAAAATGAAAATGAACACATTAATTCGATACCTTATTATGTTCTATATAAGCTTCTTTCCACCACAAGATAAATATCACAAAGTCAGAGATATAAACTCAGAATTGTGAGATATGTAGTAAACATACTGCGAGGTATACATTTAGATTTGTGATATAAACATGGATTTACGGGATATAAATGCAGAATCTCGAGAGATAAACAAAGAATATTGAGATATATTCAGAAAATAGAATTGCAAGATAAACTGGAAACACAAAACTTTGATATATAAACGCAGAATTGCGAAATATACAGTAAATGCAGATTTGTGAGAAATAAATGCGGTTGTGAGAAATAAACGCACAATTGTGAGATAAATAATAAAAATGCAGAATTCCAAGATATACAGAAAACAGAATTGCGAGAATTACAGTAAATGCAGAACTACGAGATATAAATGTAGAATAGTGCGATATAATCACAGAATTGCGAGAAAATGCTAATAATGTGAGATAAAAAGTCAAAATGACCTTTTTCATTTTTCTATTCTGTGTCAGAAACAGGTTTCCATAATGTTCTTTTTAGAATTATTGTTGATATTTTTAAAAATATATATTTTTTAAATAAAACATTCGAAACGGTGACTGATAAATTCGATTTTCAGATGTGTATTTTCTAAAATATGAACCCTTTGAGCTTGTATAATTTTAATTGCTAAAAGTTTCTGAGTTTTTAGGGCTTTAATGCTGATTTTTCGTCCGTGTGTTGTTGTAGAATCAGAGGTCAGATAGTGACTCAACTCTTTTTTTAATGCCCCTGACTTAACTGCAACTTTTAGCAAGTCTGAAAGCCTGAGCCAGTAAGTGGGCGGTCTTTGAGCCGTGACCATTGAGCTTCTTCTGTGAGCGATATGGCATTCATGTAGCGTAAATAGCAGAGCATGATGCCAAGGTCATGGTTTGCATTGCCAAGGAATGCATGAATTGACTTTCCATTTCCATGTTCTCATGCTGAAGAACTGACAGCGAATGTAAAGTCATACAGCGTATCTGTACATTCGTATAATCAAATTCAGCCTATTATAATTGCTTGCATGGTGCTCTTCTTATTTCAGCAGTTCGTGACAGAATGGGATGGAAATGTCTTTTAGTCTGTCATCTCATCCATTATTAATCGCTGAGACCTCAGACTTTTCGGCAAAAACAGTCAGTAGGTTTGACACCCCTGACCAGAATCAAATTGAGTCAGCTAGTGGGACAGCGCCTTGAGAATGACTGCTATAACTACGGTGATTTGTTGGAAACAATGGTTACTGTGGTGCATTTTGTAAGGGAAATTTTAACATCAACCTCAAACGCATATGTATAACCCCTCTGTTCCTTTATCTATGTCTAAACTGATGACATTAACATGATAGATGGACTAATGCACAGTCAGCTCTCTCTCTCTTTCACTGGCTCGCTTTCTTTCCTCATTTCTCTCACCAATACAGTCCAGAGCAATGCAAGTGAGTTTTATTCAAGGGCGTGTAACTGATGTAATGTGTCCTGCTCGCTCTAGATGGCGCTACATGTGTAAGTCTGCAGATGTGGGTGGTTGCGTGTACATTACCATTATAGTTGTGACGATAACCGTTCTGTTCTCCATAGCGGAGTCATTTCCCATGGAGAGCTCATTCTGGACCAGAACCAATTTATCCAGGTCGTTCCAGTAACCGATCTGCAGATGATAGACGATGGGGTGATCAATCCTGTGTGTGTGTGTGTGTGGGCATCTGGGTAAAATTACGGTGCGTCTCTGTATAAATGGATGCTTGTGTGTCTGAATGCATGAAAGTGTGTTGTGTCTCTGACCTTGCGGGGGCCGTTACTCTTTAGCTCAAAGACGTCCATGGTGTAGTTGACTCTGCGTCCATAATGATCAAACTGGATATTCCCAGTGAGACCCTGGATTCTCACCTTTACACACACATGCACAAGGAAGTATTAGTAAGACAGAACACACATCACTTTTGGTAAACGTGGACCAAAGTTATCATTTATGGCTACAATTAATTATTCAAAGTGGATTAAACATTTTTGATGAGTTAAAGCATGTCAGATTTGTATCAGATTTTATGTATCATTTGCATCTTGTATTGCAAAGCCCCATTTAGTCCCACCCACTCCCATCAGTCGTACAGAGTCTCGCTTACTCTTACCTTTCAGACTGTGTTCCGCCCACTCCACATTCAGTACAGAGCCCTGTCCACTCTTACCTGTCAGACAGAATCGAATCTACTCCCACCTGCCGTACAGAGTCCTGTCCACTCTTACCTGTCAGACAGAATCGAATCTACTCCCACCTGCCGGACAGAGTCCTGTCCACTCTTACCTGTCAGACAGAATCCCGTATCCCACCCACTCTCACCTTTTCTGACAGTCCTGCCCACTCCTTCTTGTCATACAGAGCCCTGCCCAAACTTACCGGTCAAAGAGCCTCCCGCCGGTCTCACCTGTCTTTCAATTTTGCCCACAGTCACCTTGTAAGTAGTGCTCCAGCCTCTCTAACCCATCATACAGAGTCCCACCCAATCCCAAATGTCATAGCGTCTCACCCCCTCTCATTTTTCAGACAGCATCCCACCCAAACTTGTCTGTCTTAGACCCACCTATTCTTACCTGTCCCACCCTCTCCCACCTGTCATAGAATCCCACCCTCGCCTTTTTCCATCCCACCCAGTCTTGTCCGTTTTAAGGTCCTGGCACACTGAGTCTGAAATTTTCACCCCAAATGTTTGCACATTAAAAACTAAATACGACCTCACGTTTACACACTGCCTTTGAAACTTTCATCCATCATAACTTAAAAAATTAATTCAGCTTCAATTTTTGGCATTTTTCACATCCATTAGAAGCAATTTGAGAGTTTTTTAACAATTCGGAGCCTCCGTACAAGCGAACTCCAAAATCCAGAATGGCGATTGTGAAGTTGATTCACTTCATCTCGCAGCTCAAAGCACTGTTTAGGTTCCTTGCACACTGAGTTCACGGGAATCGGTGGTCTTCTTTTTAATAAGTAGCTCTAGTATCGCTAGCAAAGCATCAAACTGAGCCACTGACATCCTGAAGTAAACTTTTAATCACCCGGGATAATCCCTCTGCTCCTTAATAAAGAGGGGGAACTCTTCTTCCTCTCTATTTCAGGATTGGATGGACCCAATATTTCATTTCTTTTTCTCTTTTTAAGAAGAGAGAGGACAACAAAATCATCACTGCTTGAAGACTACATTTAGGTATTTTTTTGCTAACTTTTCGCAACGGATTAATTATATGTGCATCGGACTCAGTGTGCGATTACTTTTTAGGATGACAAATATGAAAAACTGCATACAGAATGTTCGTACTCTGTGTGCAAGGACCTGTAGACTCCCACTCTGATCTTTAAGACAGCTGACATACAGAGTCCCGCCCATTTGACCTGTCATACAGAGTCCCGCCCATTCCCACTTGTCATTTCAGAGTCCCGCCCATTCGCACCTGTTGTACAGAGTCCCGCCCATTCCCACTTATCACACAGAGTCCCGCCCATTCGTACCTGTTGTACAGAGTCCCGCCCATTCGCACCTGTTGTACAGAGTCCCGCCCATTTCGACCTGTCATACAAAGTCCCGCCCATTCCCACTTGTCACACAGAGTCCCGCCCATTCCCACTTGTCACACAGAGTCCCACCCATTCGTACCTGTTGTACAGAGTCCCGCCCATTCCATCCTGTCATACAAAGTCCCGCCCATTCCCACTTGTCACACAGAGTCCCGCCCATTCGCACCTGTTTTACAAAGTCCCGCCCACTCCCACCTGTTGTACAGAGTCCCGCCCAGTCTCACCTGTCTCACAATGTCCAATCAACTCTCACCTGTCTTTCACAATCCCACCGCTCTCACCTGTTTCAGAGTTCGTTCCATGTCGATGCCCTGATTCCAAGGAGCAGCCGGGTTGGCCAGACAGTCTCCAGCGTTGCCTCTGCGAGAGATGTCGATCTTCTGTCTGCGCAGATTCCGAAACGCCTCCGCCATCACTAGCACACCATCGTACGTCAATGATGATGTGTACTGAGGAGGTAAAAGAAATATTGTGTCTTTACTTCATTCACACTATATTACCCATGCTTTCTGTTTACAATCACATATCAAGTATAATGCAGAGCTGTCCTAGTGCCTAAAGTAGATGTAAATGCAGCAGAGAGGGCATTCTAGGTGAGCGCATTGATTATTGCCTCCGCCTGCTCGCTTGTAATGCTGCGTGCGTAATGCAATGTGAATGTGACATAAAACTGCACTGTAGCACCGCCGCTACTTGTTACTGGAAAAGCTATTTAGCTGTAAAGCAGTACAGATTGTTGCTACAGAGCAGTAAAGATCCAGAGATTGCTGGGGAAAACAGTGCATTGTTTTTTCTCTCTTTATGAGGTACCACTAGCGGTAAGAACTCAACAATCAAAATGGATTTTCATCTGTCATTTCTATAAACAAATACAAAAGCATGGCTATATTTGCATGAGTAAATCGTCCCAATAAGACAGAACGAGTCTCAGTGGCTGGGTCTGCACTGACACCGGTCGTTATGAATGAACTTGATCAGCGGAAATCAAGATTTATGGTTCTAGCAGAGGCATAATAACATCCAATTAACATTGAGGGAAAGACATGAACAAACAACAATCATTAAAAGGGGAGTCAGCGAGCGAGATGCAGAAAATCAAGAGCGAGGAAGAGATGGAGATAGTCAGGGCTCTTGCCTGTAAAGTGTGCTCTAATGAACCCGTAAAGATTGGTCTGATGTTAATTTATAGCAAGGCTGTAGGATGGAAGTGCTAATCAATGGCGGGACAGAAGGAGCTCCATGTTATCATCAAAGGGGGAAAGCAAGGTTTTTGAGCTGAGGACAGCACAATGAGGTGAGCTTATGCAGCACTAAAGTGTCTTAATGAGTATATTTGTCTTGTTTTCTAGTTAACTGTAATACTTTTTGTGTGGTACGCACTTGTATTTGCGACTAGATGTGTGCGAACTGTAAAATGTATTTAGGAGCATGTGTGTGTGAATAAAAAGAAAAGTCCCTGTGGGTCCTTAAAGTGTACAAATTAAATTTAAGGTAAAAAAAAAGACTTGAATTAAATAATCTTAGTTTTAAAAATATCTTAAAATGTTACATCAAACATCTTAATAATCATATTAGTAGGTTTTAAATTTGGGGATGAAAAACAGGAGTTCATTATTATACGTTTTAATATACGTGACCCTGGAGCACAAAAGCAGTCTTAAGTCACGGGTACATTTGTAGCAATAGCCAAAAATACATTTTGTGAATTGGTGGGTTTTTGTTAAATGTGAGCCAAAATCATCACGATTAAAAGAACCAAAGACTTAAACTACTTCAGTCTGTGTGCATTGAATTTATTTAATACACGAGTTTCACAATTTGAGTTGAATTACTGAAATAAATGAACTTTTCCACGACATTCTAATTTATTGAGATGCACCTGTATATTGTAAACAAAACTTTTATTTTGGATGTGATTCATCGTTTGACAGCACTAATGTATATATATATATATTACATGATTATTGAATACAGTTTGATGCTGAAATATTAAAAAAATCAGTATTTTAATAAAATGTTTTGCTTTCATTGCATCCCTTTATAAAGGAAAAACACATTATTTGATAGATTTTAGTTACGCCGCTAAATGTTAATCTGTCTCTTGGTAAACTAGAATGGTTTCCTAGTCTTCAAAACCGAGCTTAAAACATGTATTTAGACTTTATGACACACAACAGACGGGTTAAACGTGGCTCCGGCTGCAGTCTGTCATGCTTTAATTGACTCTAATGTTGCCTGGGCAGCTGCTCGTTGAATCTCATTGGCTAAAGCTTGACGAAGAATGCGTCCTGTCACAGTTTGATTGGCTAAACATCTGTGCCTGGAATTCTGCCTCATGCGTCCGACAGGATTAGCAAGGTTTCAACCAATCTGCCGTTCGCCGGGCGAGTTCGAAACACGCTGTTTGAGTAGATAAGGAACTCTTCGATGGCGTTTAGCACAGATCTCGGAGCACGTTTGTGCTAATTCTTTTAGTGAACTGGGTGCTAAAACAATGCAGAGAAATACAACTGTTTGCTATTCTGGTTTATGGGTGTTTAATTATGTTGTAAATGTATACCCTGGGTGGGCTATCGGATCCTGGATACTCCCTCTGGTCTAGTTTGTTCCAGCGCTGCATTAGTTTGATCACCATCGGTTTGCTGAAATCCACCAACTGGAAACCAGTAACGTTTGCCCCGCCGTGCATAAACCTCTCGAGAGAAATGTCCTTGAATCCCTGCCGAGAGAAAGATCAGAGTCAGAGCGAATGCAGCCGATTCATGAGTTATAACATTTCTTAATATCCCAGATGCTGACGCTAACAAATGTCAATTCAGAAGTCGTGCACAAAATAAGCAACGATAAATCACACGTAACAAAGTTCAGCTTCAGCAGTCCATCATAGTCAGAGTCCCCAAAACTGAACAAGACATAGCAGTTCAGATGAATTTATCATCCAGATTGAGTTTTACAGCTTCTGAGAGGTGCACAACTCATCCTGTTGCTAGGGTGTTTCGGGTGGTTGCTAAGTGATTCGCACAAATTAAATAGAGAACGATAAATACAGATACATTAAAAACAGATGCGAGAGGCGCAGTGTTGCCAGGCCATTGATTTATGGTTGCTAAGATGATCTGAGTGATGTTTAGTTTGTTGCTATGTGGTTGCTAGGGTGTTTGAGGTGGTTGCTAGATGATTCGCTCAGATTAATTAGAAAAAAATACAAACAAATATATCAAAATTATATTAAATGAACCAATTCATTAAATTATGTTAAAATAAATTAACATAAATTTAAAAACATTAATTGGAGAATTTGACTTAAAATATATAAATATATTTTTTATATTAAATGAATTAAAATGTATTACATTATATTAAATAGATTATTTTAAATGAATTAAAATTAAATATTTATAAGAGAGGTTCTTACAAATACATACAAAATATATTAAGATAATTAAAAAATTCATTACATTGGATTAAAAATTATATTAAATTAATTATAAATTGTATAATTAATAATAAACATATAATTATATATATATATATATATATATAAAACGAACTATTAAATATATAATTAATACATTTTAGATTAATAAATAATTCGAAAAAGATACAAACACATAAAAAAATATTACTGTAATTATTTATAATATTAAATAATAATTATTGTGATTTAATAATAAATTCGATTTTTGTAACTAGATTAAATATTTAGCTTGTGCTTGAAAAACTCTTTGCCACAAAAAGGGTGTTGTGTGTGATGACAGGGTTGCTAAGGTGTTGCTATGGTGTTCTGGGTGGTTGTTAGGTGGTTTATTGATAAACAAACTAAAAAAGTCCTGCATCCTCAAGCCTCTGTTTACATTCTGTATGATTTTACATGTGCATGATCATCCAGCAGGTGTTTGATCACTTAGTAAAGCACTAGTGTACTTGATTTGAGGAATACTGCGTTCTGGTTTTCTTCAGGAAAGCGACGCCAGAGGACACGCTGTCCTCTACATTTCCTCCAGCGCTCCATCACTGGATAAACCGCGCCAGCACTCACCAGGTTAGCGATGATGTAGTGGTATCCTTTCACATGTTTGCCCACGCTGACAATCTGAGAGAGAGAGAAATATAGGGAATGAGTAAAGTGTAAATAGCACAAAGACTATTCTATTACACGCTTCAGCCAACAGATGTATTACCTATACTTGGAAAAGTGTATATTATAATGTGGAAAATAGACGGGATAAAATTTGAATGAAAGTAGAAGGTGAATTGATTTTTAACAATAACTTACAAACCTTTAAAGACAGACCTACTGCGATGTTGTTAATCGATGGTATATGCTTTTGTTGAAGCCATCAGCTCGCAGTATTTTAACTTATGTTTGTAAATAATTGAGTTCAACAGCTGAACTACAATACCCATAATTCTGCAAACTCTCCACTAATTAGAACCGAAGCAAGTAAATCATGTCTAAAGAACACGTTTGTCGTGCTTGAAGTGGACTTTTCACTGGAGGAAGGGATATTATAGATTATGGACTAGCCAGAAGCAATGGTTTGAATTAAAAAATTAAAAAAGTAAAAAATATAGCACTGCATCAGTGTCTCAGCAATGGATGCTCTGCAGTGAATGGGTGCCGTCAGAATGAGAGTCTGATAAAAACATCACAAATAATACACACCACTCCAGTCCATCAGTTAACATCTTGTCCAGTGAAAAGCTGAAACTAATCCATCATTAAGACGTTTATCTTCAAACCATTGGTTCTGGTCAAAATAATAAGTCCATAATTCATAATAATTTCCTCCAGTGAAAAAGTCCATCTCTGTTGTCCTCAAAGATCATAATCCAGCCTCATATTTGTTTAGAGTTGTTTTGGCTTGTAAACGGTGCTGGATCGGTGCAGATTTCTCTCCTGATTCACACCAGAACACTTATTCACTGGAAGAGCGTTATTATGGATTATGACTCATATTTCAGCCAGAAGCAACAGTTTAAAGTTAAAATATCTTAATGATGAATTTGTTTGTTTTGTCTTCTCCAGATGATAACTGATGGACTGGAGTGGTGTGGATTATTGTGATGTTTTTATCAGACTCTCATTCTGACGGCACCCATTCACTGCAGAGCATCCATTGCTGAGACACTGATGCAGAGACACATTTATACAAATCTGATGAAGAAACAAACTCATCTACATCATGTATGATCTGAGGGTGAGGATATATTCAGCAAAATGTAAATTTTTGGGTGAACTCGTCCTTTCAGGAAATTGTCTTTTTCGAATGTGTTTTTAAATCAAAATTGAGCAATGCGAGATATCTTTTGCTGGATGTGAGATTTGTCTAGTGTGTAAGCGGTAACGGTGTAAGATCAGCAGACGCTGAGGCCAGATCCACATCTGCTCGAGGAACATGCTGGCAGGACTGGCAGGGCATGTAGAGAGAATATTCTGTTGATGCTGTACCTGACTGTGTCCAACTGCGAGACGGTGTGTGTGTGTGTGTGTTCGCGCACGCGCGTGTGTGTGTGCATGTGTGTGCATGTGTGGGGTTGTGTATGTGTGTGTGTGTGCGTGGGGTTGTGTGTGTGTGTGTGTGTGTGTGTGTGTGGTGTGGTGTGGGGGGTTGTGTGTGTCTGTGGGGTGTGTGTGTGTGTGTGGGTGTTTGTGTGTGTGGTGTGTGTGTGTGTGTGTGTGGGGTTGTGTATGTGGGGTTGTGTATGTGTGTGTGTGTGGGGTTGTGTGTGTTGTGTGTGCGTGTGCTGTGTGCGTGTGTGTGTGTGCGTGTGTGTATGTGTGTGGGGGGGGGGTTGTGTGTGCGTGTGCGTGTGTGTGTGTGTGTGTGTGTGGGGTTGTGTGTGTGTGTGTGTGTGTGCGGGGGGGCTGTTTGTGTGTGTGTGTGTGTGTGTGTGTGTGGGGTTGTGTGTGTGTGTGTGTTGTGTGTGTGTGGGGTTGTGGTTGGTGTGTGTGTGTGTGTGTGTGTGTGTGTGTGGGGGGGTTGTGTATGTGTGTGTGTGTGTGTGGGGGGGGTGTGTGTGTGTGTGTGTGTGTGTGTGTGGGGGTGGGGATGTGTGTGTGTGTGGTGTGGGGGGGGTTGTGTGTGTGTGTGTGCGTGTCTGTGTGTGTGTGTGTGTGGGGTTGTGTATGTGTGTGTGTGTGTGTGGGGTTGTGTGTGTGTGTGTGTGTGTCTGTGTGTGTGTGGGGGGGGGGGGGGGGGGGGGGTTGTGTGTGTGTGTCGTGTGTGTGTCTGGTTGTATTTGCCAAGTCTGCTGTCAGGCTGATAGATGGGCACCTCAGAGGTCTAACTGAGGAACAGACGGAGCATGCAACAATCAAACACGGCCCGCTATCGCAGAGTTCATAGATCAGACGTACAGAGAGCTGAGCCGTGACTCCTTCTGCTGCTCGTGTTGAACATCATTACCGCCCGACAAACACGGAGCTGCTACACATGAGGCACGTTTAATGTATACTAGCATTCAAAAGTTTGGGTTTTTTGAAAGAAGTCTTAAACATATAGTAAAAAAAGTATTGAGAAATTATCATATTATTATTAATAAAATGTAAAATAGCTGTTTTCTATTGCAGTTCATTCTGTCATTTGTAAAATGAAATGTATTTATGTGATTGCAAAGCTGATTTTTTTATTATTATAAAAAAATATATATTAAATTAATTATATAAATAAATTATATATGTTTTAAATAAATAAATGTATACATTTATAAATTGCTATAATAAGAATTATTAGATTTTTTCATGTTTTAAAATAAGTATTTTTTGCTCACCAAATCTTAATTTATGTGATCAAAAATACAATAATATTTCCTTTTCATAAATATTTAACTTTTAAATACTGTCAGTTAGTAAAATGTCTCAAAACACTTACAGTGATATATTTAGTTTGATATATTTAAATCACATTTTTTTTTATATACAAATATTGTTAAACATTGTAAAATTAGAAATGCTATTTTTTTAATTGTAGAATAATTTCAAAGTCAACATGAAATGGCATTTTCATTTTATTCCATGATGTATTTCTGTGTGTTTTTATAACAGGAGCTTGGAGGAGTGAAAGATCATGATTGTTTTTCTTGAATAACATGATTCGTTGATAATAATATTATGCATTAAGGAAGTAAACGGGATGGTTTTTGACCTGCTTTGATGCACTGGACGTCATCCTCACCTGTTCCAGAATGTTCTGCAGGCGCTCCACCTCGAGGTCGATGACGAACTTCTTCTCCTGCCTCCGGTCCAGGTCTTCCAGCAGTCTTCTGTAACTGGCGTCGTTGAAGTTCTCCACACAGATGGCACTGACCTGCCAACCGTTCTGACCCGCCTTCTCCATGATGGCCTGCAGGATGGCATACCCTAGCAACAACAACAACACCGACACACTGTAACGCCAGTGTTTCATCATCACCTACACGTGTATGCTCGTAAATCTGCGTTACATCAGCAGTGAGACCGAACGGAGCAAATAGAGACACATTTAGAGATCCCAAACTCAACATTTCTCATCAAATTCTGCCAAGAGCAAATGATCTGATAATAGCTCTGTACTCAACAATGATCTCATTTGTGACTATTCTATAAAAAATATCTATGTTATTATAATTGTATAAAATTATGCAATTTCATGCAAATTCTAAAATAAGATGCAATTTATGACATGTCTTTACTCTTACCGTGTCAACATTTGTCTTTATTGTCTATTTCATAAAAAATGGGAGACAAAGATGAGAAATAACTGAGAACTCCTTTATGTCTGCCAAAATCCAAAAAAAGAAACTTTGCAATTTTTTAGAAAATATGCAAAAAAACATGTAAAAATATGCAACATAAATCAGAAAATAGCTCTATACATTTACTGTATGTCAACTTTTGTCTCATTTGTATCTTATTTTTTATTAAAAAAGGGGATGCAAAGTTGAAACTTACAAGAGAAATAACTGAGAACGTTTTATTGTTACTTAAAATAAATTTATAATCGATATAATATAATACAAATGTATATAATATAAACCTTAAACTTGTTTTTATTTTATTAACTAGTTGCCATGGCATTTTCATTTATTTAGTTGATGTAAAATATCTAATACTGAAAAAAATGTGTATACATATGTTTTTATTAATATATATTAAAAATGACAAAAATACAAAAATTTAAATTAAAACAGAAATTTAAAAAATATAGATTAATTTGAAATATTGATGAAAAACTAAGAGTCTCTCAAAAATAGTCCAGTATGTCTGACAAAGTATGAAATAATAAACTTTGTAAATTATATAAGTTTAAGTTTATGTCCTAAATAAGATGCTAAAACTGAAATAAAAACTATATGAATATTACAAAACTAATAAAAATGACAAAAGCACACAAAAATGTCTTAACCTGTGTGTGTGTGTGTGTGTGTGTGTTTCTACAGGTGTGTGTGTGTGTGTGTGTGTGTGTGTGTGTGTGTGCGTGTGTGTGTATTTCTACAGGTGTGTGTGCGTGCGCGTGTGTGTGTGTATTTCTACAGGTGTGTGTGCGTGTGTGTGTGTGTGTGTGCATGTGTGTGTATTTCTACAGGTGTGTGTGCGTGCGCGTGTGTGTGTGTGCATGTGCGCGTGTGTGTGTGTGCATTTGCGCGTGTGTGTGTGTATTTCTACAGGTGTGTGCTCGGCTCCGTCTCCTGTCCAAGCGTCCCGTGTGTATTCTGCATCAGTGTGCCAGTTATGTCGGCCAAGAGCAACAGATGTCCTTTAAATTGGCCCTTAGTCGCACCGCAGGACTTTGGACATCAGGACAAATGCAGCGTCCAGCGCGCCTGGGTGTGTGTGTGAGAGAGCAGGTTCAGAACAACTGATATGACACAAACCACAACACACAGACACACCACAGATGACCGTGAGCTCACACACACACACACACACACACACAATAATGAAATGGCACCAGCTGTCCTGCGAGTAAACACAGACTGGCAGCAGAGAGCTGGAGAATCCTCTGTACACAAACCCCAGTCTGTGTGGACAGAACGGACGTAAACACACACTAGACCTGCTGCTATTCAAACACACTGTGAATGTTTAGGCATGTGATGTGCTACTAAATGCAAAGGTACAACCGAAGCCCGCTGCAGAACGGATGCAGACAGATAAGATGTCTTCAAAAGGCGAGAGGTTTTTTATGTTTCTTTCTTTTTTTTTCTTTTTTATTTAAAATCTGTATTTATCACTAGAGTGGAAGAATTAAAAACTAAGTTTTGGCACCTTACATTTCAGACAGTAATGCATGCTGTCTGTCAAACTATTTGTATTTGTATTATTATTATTATTAAAAGTCAAATTACTCCCGTTTCATAGGCTACTAGATGATATCTCATTAATCTCATCTCACACTTTTTTAACAGTAAGTCATGTGCAGTACACACTGTGTAGCACGCAGTATATCAGTATTTCTCTCCGTGTAAGTCAGCGTTCAGAGCAGTAGCGAGACTCTGGATAACTCTGGAACCGATGGCTCGGTCCGCTCTGTTTCTCTCCAGCAGAAGTGGAGATGTTAGCTCAGCTGTGCTGTTAACATGAGCGAGCCGAGCGGATTCCAGCACTGAATACAGCTAGTAGTGATTCACAGAGAAGAACAGAGCGACTCTCGAGGCGACTGAAGGACCACACACACACACACACACACACACACACACACACACACACACACACACACACAGACACACACACACACACACACACACACACACACAGACACACACACACACACACACACACACACACACACACACACACACAGACACAGACAGACACAGACAGACACAGACACAGACACACACACACACACACACAGACACAGACACACACACACACAGACACACACACACCACACACACACACACACACACACACACACACACACACACACAGACACAGACACAGACACAGACAGACACACACACACACAGACACAGACACAGACACACACACACACACACAGACACACACAGACACAGACACACACACACACACACACAGACACACACAGACACAGACACAGACACACACACACCATATTAATTAGCAGCTCAATTTGATAATTCAGTGTGGTTAAACAAGTTGGCCGATATTACGAGAACTTGTAAAAATGAAAACTGATGACTGGACTCACCTTTGAACAAATCATTGATTGAAATATCATTCATAAAGACAGTCACTATAGCGTCCTTCTTATAATAAATCATTAATTTCAACCAATTAAATGTAATTAACTAGTCATAAATGAAGAGTTTATTTGCAAAAACTGAGTTTTTGCAAACAAACTCTTCAAATCCTGTCACTTCCTTCGTTCTTGAATGAATTAACGATTCAATGATCCATTAATAAATAGAGTTTCTTGCTTTATTCTTGAATGAATCAGCGGTTTAAATGAATCGGTTTAATAAATGACTCATTAAGACAGGGACTTGCAGTTTTAGTTTCATATTTAAACTATCATTTCATATCAAATCATTTCAATATTCAAAACATTATTTTAAAAACATTAATATGAATGAATCAGCCATTAGAAGACATTGGTTGAATAAATGACTACAATGACTTAAAGTATCATTTAATTTTTCAGAAAATCTATATTTCAATACGCAAAATATTAATTTTAAAACGATCTCATAGCATTGTTTATGCAGCTGTGATTGCAATGCAACAATGGATTTGACTGATTTAATGTTATTTGTCTTATTAGCTTAATTTATTGATCAAATATATGAATTTGACTAAATGTGATGCATATATCAAATAAAGTTAGATAAAATGATCTTATGAATGGAAATCAGTTTAAGGTGGCAAACATGACATTTAATGAAAACAGTAATTTCTGTAACTGCAAAATATTGTCTAATCACATTGACAAAAAATGTTTCACATTGATTTTTTTGTCAATATCACACACCCTGGATCTGTTTATTTCTTTTCTGTCTTCTGTAGAAATGTCCAAAGTGTATTTTAACAAGTTTTTCATTGTCAGTCAAACCACGAGACAAACTGTGACTGGTTGTTTTACGTCTCCGTAAAGTGTCTTCTTGTCCGAAGGGCGTTTTTAGGCAAAGGTCAGCTGCATTATGGGTCACATTAGTTCAAGAATTTGAGAATAGATTTCTTTTGTTCACAGTCATATCACCGCTGGCAGTGATGCTAACATCTCCAGACAAGCCGGACGTTCCCCTGCGATCGCTGATGATGGAGCTGTGAGGTCAAGCCGAGCGTGTGTGAGTCCGGTAAACCTCCTCAGCGTTCGGGGAATCAACCAAAACACGAGGACAAAGACAACATCCACGTCCTTGGAATCAACGCCAGCTGAGAGACACGATCAGAACAGAGCTTATGAGCCACTAAATTCATTATTCATTAATAGTGAATCAAAGAGTACATAGGAACTAGTTAACCTAACCTACACAATTGACTAGTTGTTTGTTGGACAGCTATTCTGGACAATCTTTTATTAATATTTTGAATTTAATTGATTTTATATAATTTTATTTTATTGTTTCATTATTTTATATTATTCTCTACATTTGTATTACGTTTTATATCATTTAATTTTATTTTTATTTTATTTGTTTTATACTTTTGTTATTTGTATTACTTTTAAATATTACTATTTAGGAAATGTATTTATTTGAGTATTTATTACTATTATTTTGAATTTATTTTCTAGATTATATTTATATTATATTTTATATAATTGTTATTTAAAATCTTTGTATTTAATAATTTTGTCATTTTTAGTGTCCAGTTAATAATTTTAGTGCTTAAACTTATTTAAGTTATTTCTAATTTTTGTTTAGTTTATGTCTTTATGTGTTTTGTTTTAGTATCATTTATTACTGTTATTTTTATTAATATTTTGAAATAATTTCTTATATTTTAAATGTTTTTTTTAATATTTTATTGTACATTTTTAATAATATTGTCATTTGTATAGTTTTTTAAATATTACTAGTTAGGATTTAATATATATTTTTTAAAGTTAATAATTGTAGTACTTTAAATTAAACCCAATTAATTTAGCTGCCAAGGCAGCATTTATGATTTTTATTTAGTTTTTTTATATACTATGATATATGATATATATATATATATATATATATATATATAATTTTAGTAACGTAGCCTTTTAAAAAAATTTACGCTAACATTACTATTTAGGTTTAATTTATTTTATGTCAGTTTTCCAGTTAGTCATTTATTTCCTTCAATCTAAACTTCAAAACAGAAGGACAAAGGTAAAATTGATGGGAAGAACTCGCTGCGTCGTCCTTGGACTCAATGCCAGCTGAAGATGAAGCGGCTCAAGAGACTCAAACATCAGCACTTATTAAAGGACAAAATGAAGAGGAGGGAAGAAAGCGGATGCTTCTCTTTCTGGCCTGTAAGCAGGAGATCACGGATGACTGGATGATTGGTGTCGCTCTGGGCTCCAGGATGAGCAGATAACGCTCCGCTGACCGATGGCAAGCAGCAGCGGCTGAACACTGGGCTTAAAATCAGCCGAAAAAGAGCAAATCGTATGAAGAAACTCTGCTCTTG
>QVTF01022605.1:47500-52500 GCA_003573665.1 Oxygymnocypris stewartii
ATAAACAACATGAAGTGATTTGCCACCAAAACATCTGTCTCAAGGTCCTTGATCACAGAGTCCGAAATGTTTGTATGTGTTTTCTTCATTTTTGCCCCCTATCTGTCATCCTTTCCTATCAAAAAGCTTGCTACAGATGCGAAAACGCAGACAATCGACTCTGATCCGATTTTTTTATGACGGAGGAAAGTTTCGGAGGCAGTGTGTAAACAGGATTGACACAAGATGAGGTCGTATTTATTTTTTAACAGACGAAAATTTCGGACTCAGTGTTCAATGACCTTTACTCTGCAAGGTAAGTGTGATTAGTTATGTATTGGTTAATAAGCAGTGATTGTTTGATTGGAGCGTCTCTATAATGCAGCTGTATGTGACATCATCCCTGCGGTGTGATGACCTCATGTAACACGTGTGTGTGTGAGTGTGTGTGTGTGTGTGTGTGTGTGTGTCTGTGTGCGTGTGCGTGTGTGTGTGTGTGTGCGTGTGCGTGCGGGCGTGTGTGTGGGCTGATGGGTTCTGTCGTGCGCTCTAAACACACTTAACTTTAATAAAATCACCATGGGACTCTAATAGAAACAGAGCTATTAATCAGGAACACAGAGGAGGAGAGAGAGGCTGGAGTAGCCGCTGGGTCTACAGGTCACAAACAGATTGATTTACTATTTACCCAAACACACATCACTCCACAGAGAGGCTGTATGAACGAGAGAAGACCAGCTGACCTCACCATACACTGCTTTTGCTCCAGGACACAGATTTGATTCTGGACACCATGAATTATTTATCATACAAGAAGTATTATTTTAAACTGTATAATAATAATCACACACACACGCGCACACACGCACACACACACATACACACACACACACACACACTTCCTGCTCAGTAAGAAGTCACGATCAGCCCACTTTCAGCAAAGTGACTTGCTGTTTTGGTTACCATGACATTGGAGCTGTCAGTCAAGGGTGGACCATGGCAACGGGGCTTTACCATGACTGCCAATAAAGTTGTTTCCATTAATGAATAAGCTTTTTATTGCCATGGAGCGAGAGACAGATGGACACACATAGAGAGAGAGAGAGAGAGAGAGAGAGAGAGAGAGAGAGAGAGAGAGAGAGAAATAAATGCATAAAGAAAGCACAAAGTATTAATACATTTAATTATACCTCAAAATAGAGTGAATATACAGTAGCAAAAACGCTTATGTCTTATTGCATAATTAAATTTTGTTTCTATTTTGTTTCTGCATTTGTTTCTAACAATCTAATTCAGGCCAAATCTAAAATAACTTTGTATTCTGTTCATCTCAAAACTCAGAGTGACTGATAAAGTATTTGGTACTGACTTTCTGACCATGTATTTAACCGAACGTGTGTGTGTGTGTGTGTGTGTGTGTTTTACAGAGAAAGCTCTCTTCTGATTGGTTCCCGACAGAATGAATCATCAAATTATTTCTGTTGCAGTAAATCAGCCATTATTTGTTGCCAAGGTAACCAAGTATATACATGCAGTCTCTCATAGACACACACACACACACACACACACACACACACACACACAGACACACAGACACACACACACAGACACACACACACACACACACACACACACACAGACACACGCAGACACACACACACACACACAGACACATGCAGACACACACACAGACACACACACACACACAGAGATGGCAGAAGACACACCAGACACTCTGTACCTGATTGCTGTAGGCTGCTGCATCTGTGTGTGTGTGTGTTTCCATCTGTCAGTCAAACCAATGACAGTCTAATCACATTTCTAGAGCTCAAGGTTCAAGGTTTCTTTATTTGTCACATAATAAATTATACAGGGTATAATCAAAAGTGAAATGTTATTCAATTTATCCCGCATGAAGAACCTATTAAGATTTTTTTTTGAATATTTTCATGACAATTGAGCACATTTCCTCCTGAATTCACATTACTATAATGCATCCAGACATTTTATTGAAAATGTTCATAATTCTCTCTCTCTCTCTCTCTCTGTAACTATTTAAATGGTGAAGTAAAACTTATGTACAATTACATGAATTTAAAATGTAATAATTGTATGTACTATTTAAATAATAATATTTAAATATAAATATCTATCTATTTATTTAAGTTGTGATGCATTGCAACATACACTATATGGACAAAAGTATTGGAACACCCCCTTCTAATGACAGTGTCTCTGTGTATAAGACAAGAATCAAATTCAGTCAGTGTGGAAGAACTTGACTGGTCTGAACACCGCTGGTGTGACTTTAAATGAGCCACAAACTCATCTCCAAACACTAATGACTTGTACATATGGGTACCGTCATTTCATACACTTCAAAACTGATGAAACAGAGGTGGAAATACAATATTTAAGTACATGAATTTCTCTGTTGGCACAGTTTGGAAGAGCCCTTTTCTCTTCTAAAGAAGGGGTGCCAATACTTTTGTTCATATAATGAATGTACAAGTCATTAGTGTTTGATGATTGATTCTTGTCTTATACACAGAGACACAATTACATCCTTTTTGTATTAAATCTTTTTTGAATAACACTATTAAAATAATATTATTTCTTATTTATTTTTAGTTATATATAAATACAACTAGTTATCTATTTATTTCAGTTAAGTATTAACACACAATTACATAAAATTTCAATTAAATAATTAAAACATATATAATTTTTTATTGTTGTTATGTTATTTATTTGAGTTATTTTAAAAAGTTTATTACAAGTTATGAACAGTTACATCAATTTCCTATAACGTATTTGTAAAAACAACAATTTAAGGAATGTTGTTATTTTCTTAAAATGTTATTTGAAAAAAGTTAAATATAAATATATGTATCTATTTATTTAACTTGTGAAGTATTACATCTTATGTACAATTACATACATTTTAAATTGAATAATTAAAAAAAAGTTATATTAGAAATAAAAAATATATTTCTTAACATTTTATTTTGGAACAAGTTATACATAAATTTGAGAATTACAAAAAATCTGAATGCATTACAGCGAGTATTTTACAGAATAGAAATTATTTTAGTGGTACTGAAAATAGGCTTCATTTTCTTTGAACAAAATGTTTTTTTTAATGGTGAAATACAAGCTGGATGTGTTTTCGTGAGATTCACTCGTCTAATTCCTTGCTGTTTTCTTCAGGTACTCTGAATAATTAATGATGAGATAACGATTAATGAATAATGAATGTGGGTAAACTGAATGAAATCAGTAAACATACTATTCCAGCTGGAATATAATCTTTTTAGACCCCAAAACATTCACGCAGAAAACCTGAAAGTGTAATTTGATTGGCTGCAGGTGGCATATAATGTAGAAAACATCTGATCTTAAGGAATGAACTTTGACACAAGATACAGAAACAACACGAGCACCTGCACACACCCCTGACTGAGGCTCAATTAAAGGAAAGTTCAGCACTAAAAATAGAGACTCGTCATTATCAGCTGCCATTCAGAGCTGTAAAGTGTGTGTGTGTGTGTGTGTGTGTGTGTGTGTGTGTGTGTGTGTGTGTGTGTGTGTGTGTGTGTGTGTGTGTGCGCGTGCTTGTGTATGTGTGCATGTGTGTGTGCGTGTGTGCGTGTGTGTGTGCGTGTGTGTGTGCGCGTGCGTGCGCGTGCATGTGTGTGTGCATGCATGTGTGCGTGTGTGTGTGTGTGTGTGTGCACGTGTGCTTGTGTGTGTGCATGCATGTGTGCGTCTGCTTGTGTGTGTGTGTGTGTGTGTGTGTGTGTGTGTGTGTGTGTGTGTCTGTGTGTGTCTGTGTCTGTGTCTGTGTCTGTGTGTCTGTGTGTCTGTGTCTGTGTCTGTGTCTGTGTCTGTGTGTCTGTGTCTGTGTCTGTGTGGGTGTGTGTGTGTGTGTGTGTGTGTGTGCGCGCGTGTGTGTCTGTGCGTGTGTGTGTGCGTGTGTGTGTGCGTGCGTGCGTGCGTGCGTGCGTGCGTGCGTGCGTGCGTGCGAGGAAGGGTCACAGCAGGGGTCGACCTCTGAGTCTGGAGCCTCTTTGACGTGTTAAGGGAAATAGAGAGAGGCAGGCAGAAGGAGACAGAGCCGTGAAGGGATTGTGGGATAGTTAATATTGATGAGCATTTATCTAAGTGCCAGTCAAAGGGACCCACAGCGATGACCTTTATACACACTAACTCTCTCCGTCAGTCTGTGTCATGGCTGTCATAACCGTCAGACTGTTATGAGACTTCAGCTTTGTTCAGACGGGTTTTGTTGCTGTATCTGACTCAAATATATTTAGTTGTTATAGGCTGACTCTGATCAGCACAAATCATTGTTGATTTGATGTTTGGATTTGTTTGATCTGATTTTAAACCACATAGAAATGTGAAGTTTTCAGTTAGTTTTAGTAATTTTAATACTTCAACTTAAACTTATTTAGTTTCCAAGGGAACATTTCTAAATTTGTTTGTATTTTTTTTAACTTTGCGTTTTCATCCAATAGATTTTATTTAATTTAAGGTTTATTTCAATTACCAAAAACACGTTTTTAAAAACATTTATTCATAGCTTTAATTTTTTCAGTTCAGTTTTAGTTATGTTTTTAATGTTAGTTTTTTTATTTTGTTTTTCATCCAATATTTATATTTCATTTTAATTAAGCTTTCCATCAATTACCAACTCAAAATACCAATATTTTAATATTTTACAAATATTTCTTCATAGCTTTAGTTTATTTTTATATAATTTTTAGGTTTAGTAATTTTAGTACTTAAACTTAACTGAAACATCGTTATTTCGGTTTGCTACCATTTCTAATTTTATTTGTATTTTATGATTTTTTTATTAAGGTATCAAATATTTACATTTTATTTGATTTCACCTTTATTTCAATTACCAAAAACTATTTTTAACAGTTTTTTTGTTTTATTTAAGATTAACAACCAATCCAATTTTTTTTGTCACAGATTGAATCCATTTGCATGTTGTTATAACTCAAATTCTG